>APFE030254798.1:0-48691 GCA_000404065.3 Pinus taeda
TCATTATCTTGAATCCTATTGGTTATTATAAAGTTGATTTTGGTTGTACATTTTTGTTTTGATGCTCATTTTTTACCTCAAATTTCTCTAATGTTTGGACCCAAGGTGATAAAATGTTAATAACATTAAATGTAACATTGATACTGAGATACACATCTAGGTGTGGTGCAAGGTGAACTTGCAAATCCCTAGTCAACCTGACTATTGGGATATCATGGGAATTGAAGGCACACTTTTTTGCATTGTCTTGAAGTTTTTGGTCCCATCTTCTTTTCTCCCTCCAAGCTCATTGCATTCATGGTGACGCCAGAGTCTAACATACAATTATGATGGATCCAATTTGTGACCACCAATGACACGAAGAATGGGGCATTCTGAGAGTTCTTGCTGGGTCTGTTGAACATAGATGAAGTTAGGATGATCGGAGGAAGGCTAAATCTTCTTCTGTCACATCCTCGTGGAGTTGTTGTTCGTCAAACAAATAGTTCATCCCAACACCTAAAGATAGGTTGCAAGAGTCTGGAAAGTCTGCCTATGGAGAGTGTCCTGCTCTGATCATTTCTGCATAGATGGCACAAGTAGTTTCGGTGTGAAGAGCCTTGCAGACCCTCCAATAATAAGGAAGTGGTTGGTCTAGTGCATTTGTTGTTTCCAATGTAATATGGGCTTTCTAATTCGGAACTGGATCTCTATATAAACCCCTCGATGGAAATCTCTTCTACTAATGTTGTGGTTTTGGAGCCTATCTTGTATATCCATCTAACTTTCTTGCATGGTTGTTTTCATTGCATTCTGAGATTGAGCTACTGGTATTTGGAGTTCATTCATATGTTGTATTGAGAGAGTGATAGGATCTAGAAGCTTAGCTGAAGTTGAGGCTTTATTCTTGTCTTCTGGCTTTGCTCTCGAATCTGAGGATGTAATGATATCGGGTTTTCCTGATAAATACCAACTAGTTTCTATACGCTTAGCATTTTTTTAAGCTTCATTTATGTTCTTATGTTTACATTGATTGAGGAAAAAGCTAAATGTTCCTTGAAATGCATTCATATAATAAGTTAGGATTGCTTGGTTAGGTGGTTTATGTATTTGCAGGATTTCCCTTATAATGCTATCAAACCTAACATTGAATTTATTGATAGTAATATTTTACTTTCTTTTAACTTTTGTTAGAACCAGAAACAAATTATGCACATTGGAACCCATAGAACCAACAATCAGTTCGTGCATAGTAAACATATTAAACACAAGTTCTGCCCAATCAATAGTTCTTCATTAAATTCTTCTCAGAACCTACCCAGACTCCCTTAGAAGTTGACCCATTACTTGGCCCTTTCTTTGCCTTCATCTTACCCTTACGAACTAGGGCAAGATTCTCTTGATACTATAAAGTATAGCTTGCTATGCTTACAATCTTGAAACAACAATAAATGCTAATATTCAATTCTGAATGAATATATATATATATATATATATATAATGGCCATCCCCAACCCGCTGTCTCCTAAATATTTAAGGGCATGCTCTAGACATTCCAGGGATGTGCACCCCTGTCCCCCAAACCAGTGCAACATAGATATATATATTAGAAAACATAAAACAGAAACATGAAATTTCATTTATGTTCATGTTTAGGCCATCAAACATAGAAACTATATAATATTTTTATTCTTCTTCATTTTTTTATGCTAGATAGGACTTGATTTCTGTATCTGGATTCTGGAATTGCCAATACAGATCACAACCAAATCTTGGCCATTTTCAATGACAAATCTGTATCCTGCAAAATCTAGATCCTAGGTTATTTATGGGCTTGGTCAGGATCAGATATGCAGAAATGCATATCCTAGGGCTTGGACCAACCAATATAGTAACAATGCCAGTAAGTGATTGAACTTTGGAGTGTTTATAGGACCTAATCATAACTACAAACCAACAATGACTCTATCGGTCCTAATGGTTGTTTATGTATGTATGAATGATCATGCTGTAATCCAATTTCGAATCATTCCTAGAGAAAATCTCTGCACCTCGCAATGTATCAATTACTTTGTTGACTATAGGGATAGGAAGATTGTTCTTAGCCTTCTTACTTAGGGCATGAGAAATAAAATGTCTGACAATCTTCATTTTTCCTTTATATGACATGTCTTGCTTCATATTACCTTTCATTTAATATTTTTTTAAGTTGACTCTAATTAGGCGTTGTGCTCAATTCTGTTGTTTTTTTTTTCAGAACTTTTCTTTTATTCTTAGGATGTTTCTACTGACAGTGAAATCAGAAAGTGGAATACACATTTGTTAAGGATAGTTATATTGTTTATTTATCCATTGGGTTTTATTTCATCAAATTTTCAGCTTATTTTCTGGAAGATGACACCTGGGGTGAATTTAACGACGAATCAGATATATTAATTGTCATATCTCGTTTTAAATAGATGGCACATAGTAGCAATGGCATAGCACCATCGCATATAGAAATCACATAGTAACAAGAAGAGGGATTCCTTACAAGTCCGATAGTAACAATAAGAATATTGTTCATACAAGTATTCAATTGGGTTATCTTGAATTTCCCTGATCAACATTCTCTTACCCTAATCAGTGACAGATTACTAGTATAATTGCATAAAAATTGAATACCAAATATACAATCTTGTGAGTGTAAAATGCACTTTCAAAATTTTGGAAGTACATTTAAGTTCTCCACCAAAGGAAACTAGCAACATAGATGTGTCATGGTGGAGACATACATTTGAGGCTTTTCTAATGGTATCCATTTCCTTTGCATAGTTGTTGCTAGAAAGGCGTATATCCGTAGGAATATCATACCACATGGGTTCATAATGGGGATATATATTGAGAAAAAATGACAATATATTGGGGTATATAGGGGGTAAAGAGTTTTTATATTGACAAATATAAAAAATAGAGCTTAAAGTTAATGAAAAAATATAAAGGGGTATAAAAATGTTAATGAAAAAATTGATATGTACAATATTTACTGAAAATAGGGGTTTGTTAAATTGGGACGCTGTATTGGGTTCATATTGACAGGGGGTTAAATAATGTGATTTTTAAAAGGATTTGCCCATATATAGTCAAATTAAAGGTATTGTTTAATATGCCACAAATGGATGTGATATGTCAAAGGTTCACAAAGTGAATCCCTGTACATGTATCTTTAGTTGTACATTCTATTACTAACCATTTCCTTTTAGGGAATTTCTGATTGCCTTTGACCTCCATTTCTTTTTTTCTCAGTTTGTTAAGCCACTATTACCCCTTCTTGATAAACAGATTTGCATTTCTACTTCCCGTCATTTTACACGCATGTTATTAGAGGACCTCATTTCGACAGCCACCATCCTAAATATGCATACCTTATATAATTTGCTACCACCTACAATTTTGGGATGTGTTAAATGTGCTGATGACTTCCTGTGCTTACCAGGGTTTACAGATGTTTGCTTTCATACTGTATTTATAAGCAATAATGAAAATTCCTGACCAGATTACTATTTTTTCCTTTTCTTTGCAGATATTTTTACAGTCAGATGTAAAAGAGGTAGCATTGCGCATGAAGAATCAGTTCCTTCAATATGGCGAAGGAAAAGTTATAATGAGCATTGAGCATAATGATAATCAACAATGTAATGCAGAGGGATGGCTCAAGGACAACCCATACGGGGTATTCTCTGATTGGGAGCAACATGCCATTGACCGTGGTAAACCCATGTATAGAGTTATGCTCTCAAAAGCATCCATGTTGTGAGAACCGAAAATAACGACTGTAACTTGGCAGAAGCGATAACTTGTTCAAAACATTGGGTTTATGCTAAGAACATTGCCATCAAATATAAGGCTATTTGATCTAATCTGTGCACATTGTTATTTTCTTTTCATATGTTTATCCGATGGAGACCTATGTTCACCTTGAAAAACGGTTATCATCTGAGAAGCATATTGCCTAGAATCCGTAGTTGTAAACTTCTTCTTGGTGTTACATGCAGTCTCCATGATGATTATGAGCAAGTTGGTCATATATTGCTTATGATTCTCCATTTGGTTCCTGACTCATAATCCTTAGTCATTAGAGGGTGATAAATGTTAGAGTTAATGAATACAAATTTAGGGTGATAAATTTTAGAGTTAATGAATACAAATTTAGAGGAGTCAATGAAGAGACTATGAAAGAAAGGTATAAGGTTGTATCTTGAAGGTTGTTCATGTATTTCATTTCACATTACCATAGAGATTTGTAATATGTAAATAGGTATTATTACAATACTATGGATTAATACATGGTTTATTAATACCATAGGCTTAAAAACCTATAATTTATTTTAGATGACATTTTTTTTTTAATTTTAATTAATTAATTAATTTAATCAAAAAAGAAAAAATTATTAAGTAAAGTTTTTTAGCGGAAATCACATAAGAGAAAGTTTTGGTCGACACATTTGAACCAACAAATGTTGGTTCATCATCATAACTATTTTGAAAATAATCCCACATATTATTTGTGGAATACTAAGAATATTCTAGAATATTTTATGGAGGTTAATCCCTAACATCCACCTAATAATTGTTAATATTATTTAAATTATGAAATCCCTATTGGAAAATAGCACCTAATTAACATCAACACTTATTTTCAAAATTGTTAAAATTTAATAAATTTATAAAATTAACTATAAATTATACTTTATTTTTAATTATTATTATTATTTATTATTATTATTATTTATACTAGAGGAATCGGCAACAGCAGGTGGTATCGTACTCACGTTACACGGGGTTGAGTCCCATCGGCTACCTCTATAACCTCTAGGAGGGCCCACCCAGCCCACCTGAACGGTCCCTTGGGTACTCTTGGGGTTTGAATTCGTGACCTGCATAGCTACACGAACAACTTAGCAAATCGTTTACTTGCTATTAGACCAAACCCCTGCAGGCTAAATTATTATTATTATCATTAATAATTATAAAAGGAATTAATATATAAGTTAATCATAATTTCATTTTTAAAAACATGTAACAAGATCATTAACCATGATATCTACCTCCATATTATTATGGAAATTTTTAATTTGTAAATAGGTTTTGTTATAATATTATGGCTTATTAATACCATAAATCATGGTATTATATTGATTTCGTATGACAAGTTTGTATGATTTTTTATTTAATCAATTTAATTAAAAGATAAAAAATGTTAGAACTATTTTGGAAATAAATTTTAAGTTTTTGTTTGTAAATAATAATAGAATATTCTAAAATATTTTGTGAAAATTAAACCAGACAATAATTATGATATTAGATTAAAAATCTCAAAGCCTTATTTCGAAATAAACACACCTATTACCATCTAAAAGCCATTAAATATATTTATATTCTTGGACATTTGGTTCTGATTAGGGTTTTCATCTGACCTTCTGACCTTTTTTCCTTTTATTGTATGTCTTTTGTTATCGATTCTTTTTGTTTTTGTTATCAGAGGTGTTTTTATTATCACTTCCTTTGATTTGGATGGGGGATTAGGATGGTTTTTCTTTTGATGCTCTGGGGTTTTGAGGCTTGATCCTCTAAACCTTGCCAGTGATATGTTTTGATCATTCATTTCTAGCTATTCTAGATTGTAGATCGGATGTATATTCTTTGTCTTTGTTTACAGATCTTAGGACATTGATCACAAGTTCCTGTAGGTTCTGAGGCTGCTGACTCGGGGCGACCAGGTTACAGATCCATGAATATGTAAACTACTTTTACCCTAACGAAAGGAGTTTATTTTTTCTTGTTGAGTAATTTGTTTGTGTACCAAGGCGTAACCATTACATGCCATAATTATCGCATCATCTTAGACAGATGAAGTTTCATCTCTTTGAAGACTTTGGTTTGTTGGGAGTTGAAGAATTTTCCTAGGCTTGCAAATATTTTCCCTTGTAACGGATGTAAGTATCAACTCACATCCTATGTCACGAGGTTCGTTGAACTTTAACTTTGAAGTTCAAATTTTAGTGAACCTTAATTTTTTTTTGAGGTTCAGCGGACCTCATCGAACTTCATAGCCATTGACCAAGTCCATAGATCAAAACTCATAACTTCATGTCACAACTCAAGCTTGTAATTTATCCTTGTGGTTTCCATGTCTGTGAAAGCATTTTTGATGTTTATTGATGTTGATTTCTTACCATTTTATCCTATAATTCATTCATTATATATATAATAGATGAACCTAATGGTAAACCTCATCAAAAAATTCGAACTCAAACTGAACCTAATCATTGTCGAACCCGGACTTGAACTTGAACCATGTGACATTTCTCGCATCCACATGTAGGTAATTTCTTAAGGATGAGATATATTAACCATTGTTTCTCAGTTAGCTGGGGGTAATTGTGATGAACTATAGGAAAATGTCGATGAGGTGATGCTCCTATTTGGTCTTCAACACGCTTCATTATCTTGTGAATGTAGCCTAGAGTTTGTCTGAAGGTAGATTTGAGAGAGAAAACAAGTGGAATCTAACATTTTGATTCACCCACTTGGTTTAAGAGAAGTAATAACCAATGATGTTGTTGCATTTGAAGCATTGAAATTGATTATTGAAGCTTAATTTGCGCTCTCACATGAGGAAGTAGTGCAAACATAAGATTAAATGAATCCATGCCTTATTTCATTGAAAACTCATATGCAAGAGAATGCACTGATAGATTTGTTGAAAACTTCATTGAACCGACACAACAAAGAGCGAGAACAATTGAAAAATGAAATGGACGGAAAAGAACGAGCAATGAACAAATCCAAATTCCAAGTAGAAAACAATAATATAGAGAAGTATAGGTCACATTGAATACTATTACTCAATTTTTTTATTTTTTATTTTTTATTTTTTTTACTCATAATATGACCAACTTAGCTATCATGTAATCATGTTCTTTCAGTTATTTCAATGTAAGAATATAACATAAGAATTCGGAGATAACTCTATCTTAATATTACAAAATATATTGACCCAACAACATTTCCAAATTCATAAATTAAAATTCCCAATTCCAATTATTAAGCTAATGCTTCAATCATGAGAATTGTATAATGAATGTTGCAACGAAAGAAAATAATGTTACCAATTTAGGAGCATATTATTTTTGAAAATGTGTCAAGTAAAACAATGGGCCTGCATAAATTGGGCACAAGTAGTTGTTTCCTACAATCATTGAAGTACAAGAATGCACCCATGAATACATGCAACTCATATGAAATTTATTATGCTCATTTGTACAAAGTCCTACAAAAATAGTCATTGTAAAATTGTTTCCAACAACAACCATTTTTTTAAATGAAATCTTTAGATAATAAAAGTAACCACTGTCTTATTTTCTATTCACACTTCAACAACTTATTAAATTCATTTTCACATTCCTACAAAAACTTGCAAGCATAGGAAGCTATATCCATTAAATATAGGAAGCTATATCCATTAAATAGTATATTCATAATTTTTCTAGTGCATAAAAGCTACAGTGAGTAGGGCATTTACTCAAACAATTTGTATGCACGAGAACTACATCCATTGAAGTTTTCACAAACACTTTTCAAACATGAAATCTACAAACTACAACCATTGAGGATTTTTGACAAACACTTTGCAAGCGTGCACTCTACAACCATTGAGGCCTTTTAACAAACACTTTGCAAACATGCAATCTACAGCCATTAAGACATTTTGTCAAACACTTGGAAGCCACAATCTCTTAAGAAAATTTGAAATGAATATAAGATTCTCCCTCAAACTATTTAGATCATAAAATTTATATATTAATTATTCAAATGACAAAATATTAAAACAGTGACTAAATCATCTTATTCTTTCACCCAAAACTTGCCAATAGACACACATAGTTGGCAGCAGCAATCTGCAAAATCGCTTAGATTTACAATTTGGATTTTGAAAAGTTTTTTTCTAGAATCAAATTGGGGGTTACAGGTCCTTTGGCACCGATACCCCCTAATGTTGTTCTGAGTCAGTACGAAACAATGCATTGATTCATTTTTTAAAACTAGCAAATATGTTGACTTAGGAATTTCATTTACAATTTTTGTCAAACCGATGGCATGCAAGATTGAATCTAGAACTATGCAAAACAAATAACAACCTATAATTAAATTATAGTTACTTATGTATTGTCCAAATACCTTTCAAAATCATTTCATCCACTATACGTGAATTGAAGGGCTTTGAGATTCATCAAACATTATTTTCATTCAATCATTCCTACAAACCCATGGAAAGCATCTTGAACTATTGGAATACATATTGATTCAAACTTACTTCAATGATTCTCTTTAAAACTCATGTCTTCCATCTTGTTTTTTTTTTTTAACATTTTTATTTCAACGACTGGTCTATTGAATCATCTTGGCATATTTTAGGTTTGCATCCATTTACTTCTCTGATAGGCTGCAAGTTAACACTTATTCATGCATAATGATAAAAGTAATAATAGCATTTCTCATTCATGGATTTTCTCAAACACTTTGCAAAATATCTTGAAACCCTTTCTAAAACATGTCTCTAATTACATGAAATAGAACCATGACACATGAACTCTTACCCAAGTCCTTTGGAATTCTTTTATTGCCATTACCTTCAATGATATTTGTCTTTCCTTTCTCAAATGCTACAATACCAATGTTAGTACAATATACTACACCAATAATAATTCCATAACATCTTGAGATCTAAACATCCATTCATATAGACCATTCTTAGTCTTCACTTTTAACTATCCAATTAGATTCCAAATAACATAAGCTTAAACCAAAATTACATTCTTACAACAATTTAAATTTCTACATTTTATTTTATGTTAAAGCCATACTATAAGTTTAGGATAATAAAAATTATAACTGAAGAAATATTCAACTCCAATCATTGAGAATATGATCCATCTTTGATCCCTTAACCAACTTATTTGAACCATCCGGTTTTCCACCCAACCATATCCAGGGAGAACTTCTCCCCCTAGAACCCCCAAGCTGTAAGAGCTCACAAACAGTACCAAAATATAACAGTAGAGAGATATCTAAGGCAAGTTGAGGAAGATAAGTTTCACTTCCTCCCAACACCACTCATGGTCAGCTCCACCACATAGATATACTTAGTAATTTAGTTTAAGAATTTCAAAATCATTTCTAAAGAAATTGGCTACTCTCCAAGTCTCTCACTCTCATAATAAATTTCAAATCTCTCCAACTCTTGGTATCACAATGCACCTCCTCTCCCCCAAAGTGAGAATACTTGAGACACATATAGAGGAGGAGCAACAAATTCTTGTCATAAAGGAGGAGTAATATGCATGCCTTGTATTCCATTTAGAGGAGTGTAACTCATGCCATTAAGGAGAGGTGTGCATGCCTTAGTTAAGGAGAGTGTGACTTATGCATTAAAGAGAGTGTAAAAGGAATTTTTTATGACATGTCTTTAATGAGTGTAAGAGGAATATACCATTCTTTGATGAGTGCATAAAATAGAGTGTAATGTATTATTAAAAGAGAGATATTTACATAGATCCATGAGAGTCATCATGAAGAGAGGTGTGAAGTGTTTGAGGAGATGAAAGTGACTTGTAATTTCCTTTTAATAATAATATCATAGTCTCATAAAATATAATAATAATAATAATATTGAAAATTAAGTCGAGATTGAACTATTAGGATTAATTAATGATAAGTTAAATGATTTTCCTTCCATTATACTTTATTGCCAATTTATGCAAGGTGATTTACTATTTTTGGAAAATCATGCTTGAGATGCTAAACATGACTTTCTTGTTTTAGAAAGTCACTCTAGGATTGTTAGAAAAGAGGTTTTATTAAGGAAATTCATCCCTGAATTGCCCATGAGTGGTATTTTTCTTCCGAAGAATAGGGAGTCCACACTCCTATTGCATACATCTCCGTGCGTTAGTAGATTGAGGACTTTGCGCACTGATATACTCTAAAGATCCAAGATTCCATACCTTGATCTTTTTAAATATTTAGGACTCTGCGCCCTAAACATTTTATTATAGATACAAGACTCCATGTCTTTATTTTTCATGGATTTAGGACTTCGTGCCCTAATTTCCATGGGTTCTCATCTACTCTTCTTTGGAACTCCACGCTTCACCTTAAGGTACTTATTGTGAGCTCATACCCATCTGGTGGTTTGTTGGTAAGGCCTTGTTCCAAGACTTGCACCCATCATAACCTCATAGATCAAAGGAATCAATGAATTTCATAATTAACTTATTCACATTTTACCAAAGATTGTGCATGACTTCCACAACCATTTTGGTTCTAGAGAAATGACTTTTGTAGCTATTTAAAATTTGAACATACTTGTTTGAACATAACCAAGTTCCATATCACATCTTGCTCAATACAAGATTAAACATATAAAATCATAAAAATCATGTATCATGACTTCCACAATCATTTATAATTTGAACATCCTTGTTTGCAAATAACCAGGTCCCCTGTTACATCCTGTTTAATACACGATTAAGCATGTATAATCATAAAATCCATGTATCATCACTTCCACACTCATTATAATTTTAGCATCCTTGTTTGTAAATAATTATGCCCCCTATCACATCTTGCTCAAGACAAGATTAAGCATATATAATCATAAAAATCATGTATCATCCATAAATCATAATTAACCATATGTTACACATAACCATGATCATCCATGGATCTATGTGTCTCAATCCTAAATCACCATCCATGTCACATAGTTATGACCAAGCTAGGATATGAGAAAAGACAACATTAATAATATGTTAACCAAAATCAATTCTTATACACACAACCATAGATATTATCCTAAGCACACAACAACTAGGTGACCTAAACCAGGTCTATAGCATATAAGAATGTACATAAGTCTGTCATGCATATATTATGTCATTATGTCAAAATCACCCTCTCTAAGTGTCACCAAATCTATCTCACCAAAAAGGGACACTACATGCTCCCCCTCTTGGGCTAAACTTGGCCCGAATTTTCCTACAGCCATAAGATACTTAGTTATTTTTTATTCTCCTATCACTAAGGTGTTAACCTTATGTATATGTATTTGATTATCTTTTTCTTCATGCAAAACCATTCTAAATTAGAAGCAACTCCATGAAAACCGAAACATACCATTCTTAATCAAGTAGAAAATATATCCATGCCATATTATGCATGTTTCTATTTAAAATGCCAAATATTTCTATATCAAAACTAACCATACAATTTATAGTACCATATCAAAATAATGCTCTATGTAATTTATATGACATCTAACTAAGATATCCATAATAATTTGATATTCTACGTGTTCTTATTTTTCTTAGTCTACGTGAATCATACATGTGTCATATTCTTGGTTCTATAGTACAGTGAGTTTTCCAAGCTATAAATAGCTCACACATTGGTTGTACAAAAAAAACAATAATGGTCCATCCGATCTCACAATCAAATTTGCATACAAAAAACATAAAATCATCCACATACAATTGTCAGTGAAAATACGCAACAAAACATGATGTCATATATAAAGCCCACTCTTACATCTCACTTAATTTATGTCTTCTCAATCCAAGTTTCCCCTTTTCATTCCATAAGACATTCTTGCAATCAAAATATTTAGGACCTACCTATAGTTTTTACTAAATGCTTGCTCTTTAGGAAAAATCACAATTTTAGGTTTAAGACACCATTTTTTAAAAACTAACAAGCTAAGGTTCCATACAGTCCTCATTGACCCACTTTTGTATTATAGATCATTCCTTTAATTCCCATAATCTTCATTATTATTCACTTCTCTTACTTGAGAATCAATTATGAATAATTCAGTTAGAAGATATTCATTCCAAAAATAATTAAATATATATTTCAAAAGTGGCTTGTAATCGAGAACAACTTTCGTAATTATACAAATACAATATCTATATTATTGAATCTATCTTTATAGCTATAAGTCAACTTCTTTTCCCACTATAAAATCACTCGTGATTTCTATTCAATAATGAATCAATCTATTTTGTTTCACGTCTTATTCCCTACTATTAATACATACACAAAAAAAAACAAGTTATTAAAACCATACATTTCTCAAATTATGAAGAATCTTGTTGTTTTTAATTAAGATTTAGACTATCATAAAGACATTTCTAGATTAAGGTTTTTTTTTGTACTACCTCTCAAAAGATTATAACCTTTTGCAGGATTACTAACTACTCATACAACTATACATCTAAGAACAAAAGTCCTAAATCCTTCAATATCTTCCATTCCACATATAATACAATCATCTTAGGCTTCTGAATCATGCAAGAATTACAATTCATCAAAATGTGATCTCACTCTCCTTCCATTTCTCCCTCAAAAAAATATCTCGTATTGTAAAACAAGAACTCAACTAAGCTTTTCATTAATCACATACCTTTTTCTTTAAGTTGAAATAAAACAAAGTTCTCACCACATAAAATGTTTATCTTCTAAACATGTTATTCTCTTAACAATTTACAAGTTAATCAAATTCCAAGAAAGTAATTCATCAAGTTCATAAACAATATGAATTTTGAATTGATCACCTAACTAGCAATAGTTTAAGCAGTTTATGAGTTCAATTCTCATAATTTCTCTAATTAATTTGGTTAAATAGAATTCAACCAATATTCAACTCACAAAATAATTAAAGAGACTATTATGGCTTTCATATACCTTATTTGTCTTGATCCAATAGAAAAGATATTTCATCCACTTATCACAATAATATTTTTCTACATTTCAATCATTTGAAAATCACTTTAATTCTACCTAAATCCAACACATAGAAAACAATTAAAATACTAGAGGATAGATACCTAGTTCACACATGACTCCATATATCAAAATCAATTATTACAAACATTCTAAACCACCTAATGGTGTTCACTATACCAATCTTAGTATCTTCATTTGTAATAAAAATAAAATAATGGATTTAAATCTCAACAAAATTCATGTTACGGATCTGTATCCATTTAACTTTAATTACACATAATCAATCCTCCTTTATCATGTTTGAGATTTTATCAAAATATTTTTGTTCATTATAACTATAAGAATTACTTAGCTCATAGATATATGTTAGTATCGATTCCACACCCATACCTTACCTAATTACTTAGCTCATAGATATATGTTAGTATCGATTCCACACCCATACATTTTCTCATATGTATATGCTAGGATGGATTCCACACCCATACGTCAGCTCATATATATATGATAGTATGGATTCCACACCCATACGTCAGCTCATATATATATGATAGTATGGATTCCACACCCATACGTCAACTCATATATATATGCTAGTATGGATTCCACACCCATACATCAGCTCATATATATATGCTAGTATGGATTCCACACCCATACATAACTTATGGAAAACATAACCTTCAAGTGTTCCTTCAAATGGCTTCCACAACCCTTCATGCACAAGTCATTTAAGCCTCTTGTTTATTAGGAAGGTCATACCTCAACCTCGTATTTGAGTAATTTCAAGTTATTTGATGTATAAAGTCAACCCAATCTACACAAAATCATGTCAAAGAAATCATAGGAATTCCATTCTTACTCATTAAGAATATGTTCCCAAATCATATTTTAACACATCAAATTAATGCACATACATTACTCTTGAATCTACATTCACAGTTAAAAATGACATCCTTCAAGGTAGTTTCTGTTGAGTTTCCATTAGTGTAGGTAAGAAAAGAATCAAAATAAACATGATGAACTCAATCATCATGTTAATTAAATCTTTGTCTTACACTTGCCACACATTACCAAAGAATACACACCAAGGCCATCATACTATAGTTTATATTAGGCTAATATTTTTCTTCGTAGATACAATTTCAACTAGTAGAGATAACTAGTAGGCCCATATCACATTGATAATGGTGCATTAAACATATGTGCAACCATGCATCCACTCCATATATCTCACTCACCCTTTGAAAATCAAACCGTTCACAAGATTGGGTTTAACCCCAACTTCTCAAGCACATCCTTTCCCAATATGTCTTTAAGTCCTTTATCATATTTCTTATAATTTGTCTTAACAAAAATATAAAGGAATATCAGAAGACATTCTTTTTCTTTCGTGAGTTTCTAAACGATATAATAATAATAATAACCTTTATGCAACCAATATGTTTCAAAGTCAACATACACAATAATTCAACATGCATGCAAAATAACTATTCATGCATCAACCTACAAGAAAGCATGTCAACCCATTAGGCCCTAGTGTTTTAGCCTGGCTTTGATACCATATGTAAGGTCCCACCTTACCAATCATCAATAGTATAGAGAAGTAAAGGTCACATTGAATAATATTACTCAATTTTATTTTATTTTCACTCATAATAGGACTAACTTAGCTATCATGTAATCATGTTCCTTAAGCTATTTCAATGTAAGAATATAACATAAGAAGTCAGGGATAATTTTATCTTAATATTACAAAATATATTGACCCAACAACATTTCCAAATTCATAAATTAAAATTTCCAATCCCAATTATAAAGCTAATGCTTCAATCATGAGAATTGTATAATGAATGTTGCAGCAAAAGAAACTAATGTTACCAATTCAAAAGCATATTATTCTTGAAAATGTGTCAAGTAAAACAATTGACATGCATAAATTGAGCAAAAGTAGTTGTTTTCTACAGTCATTGAAGTACAAGAATGAACCCATGAATACATGCAACTCATACGAAATTTATTATGCTAATTTGTACAAATTCCTATAGAATTAGTCATTGTAAAATTGTTTCCAATGACAACTATTTTTTTAAATGAAATCTTTAAATAATAAAAGTAAAAATTATCTTATTCTCTATTTACACTTCAACAACTTATTAAATTCATTTTCACATTCATACAAAAACTTGCAGACATAGGAAGCTATATCCATTAAATAGTCTATTCATAATTTTTGTAGTGCATAAAAGCTACAGTAAGTTGGGAATTTACTCAAACAATTTGTATGCACAGAAACTACATCCATTGAAGTTTTGACGCGCATTTTGCAAGCATGAAATCTACAAACTGCAACCATTGAGGACTTTTGACAAACACTTTGCAAGCATGCAATCTACAAGCTACATTCATTGAGGACTTTTGACAAACACTTTGCAAGCAAGCAATCTACAATCACTGAGGCCTTTTAACAAACACTTTGCAAACATGCAATTGATAGCCATTAAGACATTTTGTCAAACACTTGGAAGCCACAATCTCTTAAGGAAATCTGACATGAATATAAGATTCTCCCTCAACCTATTTAGATCATAAAATTTATATATTACTATTTCAAATGACAAAATATTAAAATAGTGACTAAATCATCTTATTATTTCACCCAAAACTTGACAACAGACACATAGTTCACAACAAAAATCTGCAAAATTGCCCAAATTTACGTTTTGGGTTCTGAAAAGTGTTTTTTTTGGAATCAAATTGGGGATTACAAGTCCTTTGGCACGGTTACCCCCTGATGTTGTTCTGAGTTGGTACAAAACCATGCATAGATTCATTTTTAAAAACTAGCAAATATGTTGACTCACGAATTTCATTTACATTTTTTGTCAAACATATGCCATGCAATATTGAATCTATAGCTATGAAAAACAAATAACAACCTATAATTAAATTATAGTTTCATATGTATTATCTAAATACCTTCCAAAATCATTTCATCCACTGTAAGTGAATTGAAGGGCTTTGAGATTCATCAAACATTATTTTCATTCAATCATTCCTACAAATCCATGGAAAGCATCTTGAACTATTGCAATACATAATGATTGAAACTTAATTTAATGATTCTCTTTAAAACTCTTGTCTTCCATCTTGTTTTTTTTAACATTTTTATTTCAATGATTGATCTATTGAATCATCTTGGTATATTTTAGGTATGCATCCATTTACTGCTTTGGTAGGCTACACATTAACACTTATTCATGCATAATGATAAAAGTAATAATAGCATTTCTCATTCATGGATTTTCTCAAACACTTTGCAAAATATCTTGAAACCCTTTCTAAAACATGTCTCTAAATACATGAAACAGAACCATAACTCATGAACTCTTACCCAAGTCCTTTCTAATTTATTTATTGCCATTACCTTTAGTGATATTTGTCTTTCTTTTCTCAAATGATACAATACCAATGTTAGTACAATATACTACACCAATAATAATTCCATAACATCTTGAGATCTAAACATCCATTCATATAGACCACTATTAGTCTTCATTTTCAACTATCCAATAAGATTCCAAATAACATAAGATTAAACCATAATTACATTCTTACAACAATTTAAATTTCTATATTTTATTTTATGCTAAATCTATATTATAATTTTAGGACAATAAAAATTATACTTGAAGAGAAATTCAACTTCAATCACTCAGAATATGATCCATCTTTGATCCCTTAAGCAACTCATTTGAACCCTCCGGTTTCCACCCAACCATATCAAGGAAGAACTTCTCCCCCTGGAACCCCTGAGCTGTAAGAGCTCAAAAATAGTACCAAAATATAGCAGTAGAGAGATATCTAAGGCAAGTTGAGGAAGATAAGTTTCACTTCCTCCCAACACCACTCATGGTCAGCTCCACCATGTAGATCTACTTAGTAATGTATTTTAGGAATTTCAAAATCATTTCTAAAGAAATTGACTTCTCTCCAAGTCTCTCACTATCATAATATTTTTCAAATCTCTCCAACTCTTGGTATCACAATGCACCTCCCTCTCCCCGAAAGTGAGAATACATGAGACACATATATAGGAGGAGCAACAAATTCTTGTCATAAGGGAGAAGTAATATGCATGCCTTGTATTCCATTTAGAGGAGTGTATCTCATGCCATTAAGGAGAGGTGTTCATGCCTTAGTTAAGGAGAGTGTAATTCATGCATTAAAGAGAGCGTAAGATGAATATTTAATGAGTGTAAGAGGAATATGTCATTCTTTCATGAGTGCATAAAATAGAGTGTAATGTATTATTAAAAGAGAGATATTTACATAGATCCATGAGAGTCATCAAGAAGAGAGGTGTGAAGTGATTGAGGATATGAAGGTGAGTTGTTATTCCCTTTTAATATTAATATCATAGTCTCATAAAATATAATAATAATATTAATAATATTCAGGATTAAGTCAATATTGAACTATTAGGATTGATTAATGATAATTTAAGTGATTTTCCTTCAATTATACTTGATTGCCAATTTATGAAAGACGATTTACATTTTTTGGAAATTCATGCTTGAGATGCTAGACATGACTTTCTTGTTTTAAAAAGTCACTCTAGGATTGTTATAAAAGAGGTTTTATTAATGAAATTCATCCTTGAGCTTCCCACGAGTGGTATTTTTCTTCCAAAGAATATGGATTCCACACCCCTATTGCATGCATCTCCGTGCCTTAGTAGATTGAGGACTCCGCGCCCTGATCTACTCTAAAGATCCAAGATTCCACACCTTGATCTTTTTAAATATTCAAGACTCTGCTCCCTAAACATTTTATTATAGATACAATACTCCACGTCTTTATCTTTCATGGATTTAGAACTTCGCGACCTAATTTCCATGGGTTCTCATTTACTCTACTTTGAAACTCCACGCTTCACCTTAAGGTACTGATTGTGAGCTCATACCCATCTGATGGTTTGTTGGTAAGGCCTTGTTCCAAGACCTGCACCCATCACAACCTCATAGATCAAAGGAACCAATGAATTTCATAATTAACTTATTCACATTTTACCAAATATTGTGCATGACTTCCACAGCCATTTTGGTTCTAGATAAATGAATTCCGCAACCATTTAAAATTTGAACATACTTGTTTGAAAATAACCATGTTCCATATCAAATCTTGCTCAATACAATATTAAGCATATAATGTCATAAAAATCATGTATGATGACTTCCACGGTCATTTATAATTTGAGCATCCTTGTTTGCAAATAACTAAGTCCCCTGTCACATCCTGTTCAGTACAAGATTAAGCATATAAAATCATAAAAATCATGTATCATCACTTCCACAGTCATTATAATTTTAGCATCCTTGTTTGCAAATAATTATGTCTCCTATCACATCCCTCAATACAATATTAAGCATATATAATCATATAAGTCATGTATCATCCATAAATCATAATTAAAAATATGTTCCACATAACCATGATCATCCATGGATCTATGTGTCTCAATCCTTAATCACCATCAATGTCACATAGCTATGGCCAAGCTAGGATATGAATAAAGAAAACATCGATAATATGCTCTTAACCAAAATCAAATTTTATACACACAACCATAGATATTATCCTAAGCACACACCAACTAGGTGACCCAAACCAGGTCTATAACATATAAGCATGTGCATAAGTCTGTCTTGCATATATTATATTATTATATCAAAAACACCCTCTCTAAGTCTTATCAAAGCTATCTCACCAAGAAGGGACACTACAATGAATATGTAAACTACTTTTTACCCTAATGAAAGGAGTTTTTTTTTTTTTTTTTTTTTTTTTTTTTTTTGAGAAATTTGTTTGTGTACCAAGCCATAACCATTACATGCCATAATTGTTGTATCATCTTAGATAGGCGAAGTTTCATCTCTTTGAAGACTTTGGTTTGTTGGGAGTTGAAGAATTTTCCTAGGCTTGCAAATATTTCCCCTTGTAATGGATGTAAGTATCAACTCACATCCACATGTAGGTAGTTTCCTAAGGATGAGATATATTAACCATTGTTTATCAATTAGCTGGGGGTAATTGTGATGAACTATAGGAAAATGTCGGTGAGGTGATGCTCCTATTTGGTCTTCAACATGCTTCATTATCTTGTGAATGTAGCCTATAGTTTGTTTGAAGGCAGATTTGAGAGAGAAAACAAGTGGAATCCAACATTTTGATTCACCCACTCGGTTTAAGAGAAGTAATAACCAATGATGTTGCATTTGAAGCATTGAAATTGATTATTGAAGCTCAATCTATGCTCTCACATGAGGAAGTAGTTCATACATAATATTAAATGAATCTCGACCTTATTTCATTGAAAACTCATATGCAAGAAAATGCACTGATAGATTCGTTGAAAACTTCATTGACTCGGCACAACAAAGAGCGAGAACAATTGAAAAATGAAATGGACAGAAAATAACAAGCAATGAACAAATCCAAATTCCAAGTAGAAAACGAATAGGAACATATTACATGGGATGTCTAATCCGGAAGCAACACTCAATATAATGTTATAATGGCCTATATTCAATCAATGTAATTGATATCTACTAAGTGTATTTTTTACATGTAATTGAGATCTAGTAAGTGTATTTGGGACATAGGATATAGTAAGTGTATTTGGAATTTGAGGGATTAGGAAGGATTAGATTTGGCAGGATTGGTATTCTTAGAGGTCATTAGTGGGAGGTTTTTCCTCAACAATAGGGATGTTTTGTTGATATTGGTCTCTGACAGGTCATCAACAGGAGGTTTTTCCTCAAGAGTAGGAAGGTTTTGTTGATATTGGTGTCTGTCACGTTTTTTTGCTTTTCCAAGCTGATCTCAGGCTCGTCTATTTGTATCAAATCAGAAGTCCTTTCCCCTACCGTGATGCTCTGAATTTTGTATAGTCTATGCTCTTCTGGGTGATTGTTTTTATTTTTGTTAGTCAATACTTATATGTTTAAATTTCTCTTCTAAGATTGTTTCTCAGAGTTCGTGTATGTCTCTTCTATTTATGATCAATTTTGGAAAATGTTATAAGGAAATGATACCACATTATGAACAAACTATGATGATATATGTTGATGGTAGATAGATTTGAGTTGTAAATATTTCATAATGAAATCAATGATTTTTCTTCTACAGTTAAAAAAAAAGGTGTATTTGGCACAATATCGTTATATATTAATTTTGCAGAGTCTTTCTTCATAAATAATAACTCCATACTATATAGTGCATGGTGAAATCAATTTTTTAAAACTCCGACTCGGGTTTGGAGCTGGCCGAGGGTCGACTTTGACTCCGACTTTGAATTGGCATTGACTCGGCCTAAGTTGATTTCAATGACTCAGTCATTGTAAAAAATACATGAAATATTTATTTTCTTATGAAAAACATAATTTTAATGATTTTCATTCATGTCTCCAAACACAAAGCATTAGAATATTTCCAGAAGAAAACATATGATCAAAGTAGGCTCATGAATATATCCATTATATGAAGATGGAACCCAGTGCATTATCCGATACATACATGATACAAAGATTAGAACAAAAACACATAACGAAGGAGGCTCTAAATGGCCTCTACAACAAAATTAAAACATCACTAGTCACTAGTCACTACTGGCTATTGTTGGAAATAATACTAAGAGGGGGGTGAATCAGTATTTACAAATCAATAACTTTTTCATTTCCATAATCACATTTATATATGCTACTTCAAAGAAGGGAAATTGCATGTGCACACAACTGTTCTTAAGGCAACCAACATATCTCCAGTGAACTTATGATTCAGTTTGTTAGAGTCGGTCTTGTTAGTCCTCCGTCAAAGATCAAAACTCTTTCTGCATTTCATTTTTAGGAGTCTCGCTCCATTCACTCAGCTGCATTCTGCTAGGGGCATGCCATAATTTGACAAAAAGGATCTTGTCAGTCATTTCCCCTCATTTCTGGCACCTGCTGGCTTAGGTATTTTCATCAATGTTCACTAAAGTCCATGACAATCAATGTTTGATCTTTTAATAAGACGAGAGTCATTTTCAGTCATTAGGTCTAGGGATCAGATAAATTGGTCTTCAAACATGTCCAATAAAGCCATGCAGGCCAAAGGGAGGCCCTTACAAAGTTATGATTTAAAGATTTTGATCGTCATGTTGATAGATTACAACTGTTCTTCAGAACTTTGTTTTGAAGAAAAGTCAAACAATGTGTCATTTGTGACAATTTTCAAAAATGTTTCCGGTTGATCTCTTCAGGCGCAATCATGGTTTCCTTGGCCAAATGCCATGTCATGCAACCCCTACAAAAAGTGCCAAAAATTTCATCATTTTAGCTAAAAATTCAAAGGGATAAGTGAAATATAGAGTTGAATTAAATCAGGAAAAAGTGCCAAAATAAAACATTATAAAAGTGGGTTTTGAAGAAACAAAAATCAAAACCATGACTCCAAATGTCTTTATATAGAATTTCCACAAGGAACAATGTCATTTTGCACACCAAGGATAGAGAGAAAGCATTTCAAAGTGATTGTGAGAGCAAGCATGCGTTTTGAGTGAAGTTGGAGGTGTTTTCACAGGCGCGGTGCACAGACAGAGGGAGCGTGGTGCACTGGGCGCGACACCACAGTGTTGAAACAACACGGGCGCAACGCACACAAACGGTACGGCGCACTGGGTATGCTGCATTGCGCACACCCACAAAGGCCCGGTTTGGATCCAAATTTGCAAAAAATCACCTTGAATCCCTTGCAATTGCCAGGTAGGGTCGACATCTCGGTTTCTCATCAAATTTTGTGAATATGATGGTGGTTTATGGTCATTTATAGTTGCAATAAAAACTCCTAAACCCTACCACTTGAAATCATCAAAACCATTGTTGTTAGGGTTGAAAATTTATTGTGTCGATGCCAAGGGTCCTCTTCCCTTTCACCTTTCCCTTCTTTCCATCGTTCCCTTCCCCCCTATTCCATTTTTCCCTATTTTTCCCTAACCTAAAACGTTACTAAACTCCTATTCCCTATCCCCTCCACTCATTTGTCAAATGTAAAAATCCCAAAATCCTACCTTATAAAATCCCCAAACCCCCTACATGTCCCTAAACAAAATTTCTCCCCATAACCCCTAATCCCATCATATTATTCCCCTTCCTAACAGTCCCTTTTGCATTGTTCCCCTTGGTGGCAGAGTTTCATAACAACACATAGTTTCATACATCATTAAAGGGCAGTCCAAGCACAGTCCATATACAGTAGTCATGGCATCTGAGCATTCATCGGAGTATGAAATGGAAACCCAAAGTGATTCATCCTCGAAAGAACATGCTCCCCGGAGACATCATAAAAGTGGCAAACATGTTAGGGATGAACCAACCACCCTTACAGAATTGCAGGCCTGCCCTCTTGCTATGTTATGTTTCCAGCATCTGTCATGTTTTGAGTTTTGTCAAAAGGTGGCTAGTGTTCAAGTTCATCATGAGTTGGCCCGTATTTTTGTTCTTCGCTTACATGGAGATCACTCTATCTTAGCCGGTGTCACCTTCACACTGACACCTGAAACTGTCTCCTTAGCAACCGGCATACCGAACGTTGGAGAACCATGGCACAAGAAACAGAAGGTTGATCAGCAGCATTATGAGCCATACATTAAGGCCAGTTTCTTGAGGCAGCTCAAAAGAGTCTTTCCATTCCGATATTTAAAAGATGAATATGCTCCATTGATGAAGTTAATCATGAAATATTTCAGCTGTGAGGGGAGGTTCTCTCATTTATATGCCTACCACATCAGGTTGCTCATGCACTTTACTAGGGTATGGATGATGAACATCCCATATTTTATTTGTAGGAACATAGAGAGGATGAACACCTTCATGTAGCACAAGACCCCTCAGCAGCAACTTAACAGTGTCTATCATTTTGCTCTTATTAAGATTTTGGTGGTTCATCAGCTGGGATTACAGGACATTACTTGGGATGATTTCATCTCCCGTGACCTCTTCAACACTTCACAGGTATTAGCAGAGGTTGAGCATGAGCTAGGTGGTCCTTCTCATCAGTATGAGCACCATGAGATCATTACTATGCCGGTATTCATTACCTATCAGAGAGGCAGTAGACATTTGTTCGCAGCAGTAAAGCGAGTGTTATCTCCACCCAGGGTGGAAGGGGCCTCGCTTCTGACATCAGAAACGCAAGTACAGGATAGGGGCAAGAGGCCCATGCATGACGAGGGCCATCAGGTGAACGAGAGGCTGATTTCATCATCATTCATGATGATGATACAGATGTGGAGAGTGCCAAACTTAGAAGGACCATCCAGGAGCAGCAAACAGAGATCCAAGCCTTGTCTCTCTATTTGGAGAGGGCTATGTGGATTATCAGGTATTTGGAGCAGAGGAAAAAATAGCTTGAAGACCAGCATGAGATCATGGAGCTGCAAAACATCCGCAAGAATCGCTAATCTGCCCAACATAGGAGGATTGAGCTCACTCCATTAGAGCAAGAGATTAACAATGACCGAGAGTCTTCGCCTGAGCGGATCAAAATCCACCTTGAGAGACTGCTAGAGAAGGCTGACAAGGACACAACATCATTGAGGTGGATGGTTTATCACTACACGGCACAAAACATGAGTTCAAATTCATAGATAAGGAATTTGAGGGCGAAATTGAGGAGAGTGACAAAAAGACAAAAGAGGAAAAAAGAGAAATATTGGCTCCGAATCTTGGCTGAAGCCTTTGTGGCCCAGTATAGCACTTCATAGAGAATCTCCAGCCAAATTTTCAAAAAATTTGGGGCAATTTTGGTCATTTGACAAATTTTTGTGCAAAAAACAGGGTTTTTCTCCCTGTGCACCACGCCACTGGTGCGACGCTTATGATAGGGAGCTCCAAATCATGAAATCTTTACATTTTTGGATTTAGCATGAAAAATCATGACTACTGGTGCATTGCCAAGAAGTTTGGGCAAGTTTTGAGTCCCTAGGAGGTCAAAAATACTAAAAACATGACCTCTATGCCCCTATTTTGACACACAGGAAGCAGTCTTGGGAGATTGAAGTTTTGGAGGGGTAAATGAGCACCAAGTTCAGAAATTCCACATGGGTTGGAAAGTAGACAAGCAGGGCTTTCTAAAAAGCACACTTGAGTGCAATTTGGACTTTCGCAGGTACCTAAAAATCACCTCCAAAGTGGCGCGGTGCATATAGTTTTGGGCGCAGCGCACAGAGACCCAAAGGCCAAAATCACTTCCGCTCCGCCACATTTCGATTCACAATTTTCTCCAAGTGGGCCCACTCATTTACAATACATTTTTCTTGGAAACTAAGGCAAAGTTTAAAAAGTATTTTCACTAAAGGTTGGATTCTATCTAAGTGGCAAAGGAAGGCGAGTAGTCACTCAAGTCGTTTGTCATTTTTGTAACGCTGCACCTGCCACTAATGGTTGGCTTTCCATTTCCAGTTTGTAATGATTTGACAAACTCCCCAACTTTGGGTCGTTCCATTTCCCAATTGCAAAGTCTATTTATTGTATGTAAAACCATTTGCAAAGGGTTGGGTGGTAATTTCTGGGAGACTGTGGGAGAGAAACTCAGTTACTCATTGTATATTTTGATAGAGAATTAATGAAAGGCAGCGGCTCTGGTTCATGAGATTCATGTGGTTTGAGTGTAGCAAATGTATTCTCTTTCTGTTTCATATGTATTTCGTTATGTTTCATAGTTCATTCATATTCATTTGCAGTGAGATTTTCTAAGTAAGATAATGTAGAATTCATGTTTATTGCTCTGCTTGTGGGAAAGTTTCACGTTTTGTTTTCTGCTTCCGTTGAAAAGGATTCATGTATTTATGCCATTTTCACCCTCCTAAACAATCTTTCCATTTCACATTATTTAAAATTTAATTGCTAGACTTTCCGCCTGTCTTGCCTCACGAAGTAATATGTGCCTTTGTGTTAAATTCTTTGCTCATTGTTGTTTGTTGGTCCCATACATCCCAGAAACTCAGTAATTTATCAAAAATTTCCTCTTGTTTCCATATTTATTTACCTAGCCTAAAATCAATATTCATTGTAAGTCATCTCAAACCATATTGTTTTATTTATTCATTGAGCATGACATGAAGAGAGCCCTCTCCTGTTTTGCTAGGGCTAGCTACCAGACTGAGTGTGGTTTGTGGTTACCCTGAATTTTTCCTTCCTTCAGCCTAAGGTACATTTAGGTGCTAAAATAGTGGCGACTCCATTGGGGACAAAATGGTTTGCTTGAATATTGTTTTGCCCCAGTACATCTATCAAGCTCAGATCTGATGGTTGATGGTGAACAACGATCAGACATAAGAAGACGGTTGAAATCATTCACCTGGTGACTCCTTTCACTGAAGAATCCAGCAACTAGTGCTTCATGGTGACTCCACTGCAGAGGGATCAGTAGCTTTGAGTTTTTTTAAAATGGATCGGATTGCAAGAAGATACGCTCCCATGAGCCGAGATAACATCCCAGGTTTTCCAAATAAAATTATGAAGGTAGATTGGTCAAGGAATCTGCTTACGTTTAAAGATGATGGTAAGAAGGACGTTGCTTTACATCTAGTTCGATTTCACATGCATATTCACAAGTTGAAGGGTTATTTTCTTGAGGATTTCTTAATGAAGATATTCCTGGCCACTCTAGAAGGTGAAGCCCAATCTTGGTATGAAAGTTTTCCACCTGCTTGTATTTACTGTTTAAAGGATGTTCATGCCCTGTTCATTGAAAGATATAAAGACTCTTATCCATCATTAAATCTAGTTCATGACTGTTGCAAACATGCTTCTACTTTTATTGAAAGCCTTGAAAAATACTATGAGGATGACAATTTTATGGATGATGAGATCATGGAAGCCTTGTACGAGAATCCATTTTAGCAACATGAAAAGAAACTAGAGGAGTCCCATTAAGATGCTCAGGAAACTTTGCAGTAGAATCAAGATCTTTGTACGATGGAAAATGAAGGAATTTTGCATCTTGACAGTCAACATGAATTACATGAAATACATCAGCAGGTTGAAGAGTTCCATATGGCTGAAAGTGATGAAAGAAAAAGTGTTGGTTCAGATCTATCCATAGAAGAAGACGGCATGCAAGGAAGTCCAGTTCTAATTCCAGAATGTGATAATGTCAAGTCACCCATTTCAGATTCAGATTCAGATTGTGATGAAAAAGAAAACCTTGTACTAAGTCCCATGAAAGAGAACTCTGATGCTAAAATCATCTGGGATGAAGAAGACAGAGTTTTGGATTCGAATGTTCTCATGTCAGCAGAACACAGTCCTCATGAAGAGGTAATCTAGTCAGCTCATGAACAACAAGATGAGATCTTTTCTCAAGCAAGTGAAAAAGTTTCTCTGGATGAATTTATGGTAGATGATAGAAATGTTAGTGTTAGGTTTCAAAAAACATCTGAAGTTGCTTTTCTCATGATTGATGAATGTGATGAATGTAATGAGAATCTGTCTGTCATATCGTATGAAGATGACCTATCATATATTCAGACTTCAGCAGACCAGACTATTTAGGATTCCCTTTCAGATTCTTCCTCATATGTCTCATGTTTTGAAATGTTTTTTGAAGAGGAAATCTTCTCATCAACTTGTTTAGAAATTTTTGAGGACCAAGAGCATACCTTTTCTGAAGAACATTATGAAGGAAGATCAGCATCAAAAGAAAAAGACATCTTGTTTCCTCAATAGGAGGTAAATCTTCATGTTTTTCAGGATCCAATGGCAGATTTGTTGCAGTTAGCAGTGAAGGTGATTATTGCAGTATTCAGTGATGAAGGAGATCATGGTCAACTATGTTTTTGGATGCCCAGTTACCGGTATCTGTTGTTGACCAGGAGATCTGATCAGGAGAACCAATCAAGAAGGCATCTGCTTGATTGGTTACATTGGAAGACACATTATACATGATTGTACATATTGCATTAGTATGCAGGTGGCTATCATCATAATTTGAAACCCTCAAATCTTGATGGACTGCTGCCATTGAATAAGTTTTGTCAGTTCTTGTTTTAGTTAAGTCAGCCATGAGTCATTTCCTTTTGCATTGAGTCAGTTTTTTCAGTCATGTTGGTTTCATAATTAAGTCGGTTTAATTCAAGTTACAATCAGTAAATGCATCAAAGTCTTGTGTTGTTTGTCAAAATAATGACTTCATAGCCCAATGGATGAAGGCACTGTCTTCTCACCCAAAGATCTGCAGTTCTTGCCACCTCCAAGGAGCTGGAGCTACCATCCCCCATTCGAGCCAATGTTAGAGTTGGTCTTGTCAGTCCTCCGTCAGAGATCAAAACTCTTTCTGCATTTCATTTTTAGGAACCTCTCTCCATTCACTCAACTGCATTCTGCTAGGGGCATGCCATAATATGACAGAAAAGATCTCGTCAGTCATTTCCCCTCATGTCTGGCACCTGTTGGCTTAGGTCTTTTCATCAATGTTCACTAAAGTCCATGATAGTCAATGTTTGATCTTTTAATAAGACAAGAGTCATTTTCAGTCATTAGGTCTAGGGATCAGATAAATTGGTCTTCAAACATGTCCAATAAAGCCATGCAGGCCAAAGGGAGGCCCTTACAAAGTTATGATTTAAAGATTTTGATCGTCATGTTGACAGATTACGACTGTTCTTCAAAACTCTGTTTTGAAGAAAAGTCAAACAGTGTGTCATTTGTGATAATTTTCAAAAACGTTTCCGGTTGATCTCTTCAGGCACAGTCATGGTTTCCTTTTCCAAATTCCATGTCATGCAACCCCTGTAAAAAGTGCCAAAAATTTCATCATTTTAGCTAAAAATTCAAAGGGAAAAGTGAAATACAGAGTTGAATTAAATCAGGAAAAAGTGCCAAAATAAAACATTATCAAAGTGGGTTTTGAAGAAACAAAAATCAAAACCATGACTCCAAATGTCTTTATATAGAATTTCCACAAGGAACAATGTCATTTTGCACACCAAGGATAGAGAGAAAGCATTTCAAAGTGATTGTGAGAGCAAGCGCGTGTTTTAAGTGAGGTTGGAGGTGTTTTCATAGGCACGGTGCACAGACAGAAGGAGTGCGGCGCACTGGGCGCGACCCCACAGTGTTGAAACAAAACGGGCGCGACGCACACAAACGGCACGACGCACTGGGTATGCTGCATGGCACACACCCACAAAGGCCCGGTTTGGCTCCAAATTTGCAACAAATCGCCTTGAATCCCTTGCAATTGCCAGGTAGGGTCGACATCTCGGTTGCTCATCAAATTTTGTGAATATGATGGTGGTTTATGGCCATTTATAGTTGCAATAAAAACTCCTAAACCCTACCACTTGAAATCATCAAAACCATTGTTGTTAGGGTTGCAAATTCGTTGTGTGGAGGCCAAGGTTCCTCCTCCCTTTCACCTTTCCCTTCTTTCCATCGTTCCCTTCCCCCCCATTCCATTTTTCCTTATTTTTCCCTACCCTAAAACGTTACTAAACTCCTATTCCCTATTCCTTCCACTCATTTGTCAAATGTAAAAATCCCAAAATCCTACCTTAGAAAATTCCTAAACCCCCTACATGTCCCTAAACAAAATTTCTCCCCATAACCCCTAATCCCATCATATTATTCCCCTTCCTAATAGTCCCTTTTGCATTGTTCCCCTTGGTGGCAGAGTTCATAACAACACATAGTTTCATACATCATCAAAGGGAAGTCCAAGCATAGTCCATATACAGCAGTCATGTCATCTGAGCATTCATCGGAATATGAAATGGAAACCCAAAGTGATTCATCCTCAGAAGAACATGCTCCCTGGAGACATCATAAAAGTGGCAAACATGTTAGGGATGAACCAACCACCCTTACAGAATTGCAGGCCTTCCCTCTTGCTATGTCACGTTTCCAGCATCTATCATGTTTTGAGTTTTGTCAAAAGGTGGCTAGTGTTCAAGTTCATCATGAGTTGGCCTGTCTTTTTGTGCTTCACTTACATGGATATCACTCTATCTTAGCTGGTGTCACCTTCACACTAACACCTGAAACTGTCTCATTAGCAACCGGCATACCGAACGTTGGAGAACCATGGCCCAAGAAACAGAAGGTTGATCAGCAGCATTATGAGCCATACATTAAGGCCAATTTCTTGAGGCAGCTCAAAAGAGTCTTTCCATTTCGATATTTGAAAGATGAATATGCTCCACTGATGAAGTTAATCATGAAATATTTCAGCTATGAGGGGAGGTTCTCTCGTTTATATGCCTATCACATCAGGTTACTCATGCACTTTACCAGGGTACAGATGATGAACATCCCATATTTTATTTGTAGGAACATAGAGAAGATGAACACCTTCATGCAGCACAAGACCCCTTAGCAGCAACTTAACAGTGTCTATCATTTTTCTCTTATTAACATTTTGGTGGTTCATCAGCTGGGATTACAGGGCATTACTTGGGATGATTTCATCTCCCGTGACCTCTTCAACACTTCACAGGTATTATCAGAGGTTGAACATGAGATAGGTGGTCCTTCTCATTAGTATGAGCACCATGATACCGCTACTATGCCGATATTCATCACCTATCAGAGAAGCAGTAGACATTTGTTTGCAGCAACAAAGCGACTGTTATCTCCACCCGTGGTGGAAGGGGCCTCGCTTCCGACATCGGCAACAAAGGTACAGGACAGGGGCAAGAGGCCCATGCATGATGAGGGGCCATCAGGTGAACGAGAGGCCGATTTCATCCTCATTCATGATGATGATACAGATGTGGACAGTGCCAAACTTAGAAGGACCATCTAGAAGCAGCAAATAGAGATCCAAGCCTTGTCTCTCAATTTGGAGAGGGCTAAGTGGATTATCAGGTATTTGGAGCAGAGGAACAAATAGCTCGAAGACCAACATGAGATCATGGCGCTGCAAAACATCCGCGAGAATCGCTAATCTGCCCAACATAGGAGGATTTAGCTCACTCCATTAGAGCAAGAGATTAACAATGACCGAGAGTCTTGGCTCGAGCGGATCAACATCCACGTTGAGAGACTGCTAGAGAAGGCTGACAAGGACAAAACATTTTTGAGGTGGATGGCTTATCACTACAGGGGCACAGAACATGAGTTCAAAGGCTCGGATAAGGAATTTGAAGGCGAAATTGAGGAGAGCGACAAAAAGACAAAAGAGGCAAAAAGAGCAAGATCAGCTCTGAATCTTGGTTGAAGCCTCTGTGGCCCAGTATAGCACTTCATAGAGAAGCTCTAGCCCAAATTTCAAAAAATTTGGGGCAATTTTGGTCATTTGACAATTTTTTGTGCACAAAACAAGATTTTTCTCCCTATGCGCCGCACCACTGGCGCGACGCTTATGATAGGGAGCTCCAAATCACGAAAGGTTTACATTTTTGGATTTAGCATGAAAACTAATGACTTCTGGTGCATGGCCAAGAAGTTTTGGCAAGTTTTGAGTCCCTAGGAGGTCAAAAACACTAAAAAAATGACCTCTTTGCCCCTATTTTGACACACAGGAAGCAGTCTTAGGAGATTGAAGTTTTGGAGGGGAAACTGAGCACCAAATTCAGAAATTCCACTTGGGTTGGAAAGTGGACAGGTAGGGCTTTCCAACAAGCACACTTGAGCACAATTTGGACTTTAGCAGTTACCTAAAAATATCCTCCAAAGTGGCGCGGCACATATAGTTTTGGGCGCAACGCACAGAGACCCAAAGGCCAAAATCACTTCCGCTCCGCGACATTTCGATTCGTGATTTTCTCCAAGTGGGCCCACTCATTTACACTACATTTTTCTCTGCACCTAAGTCAAAGTTTAAAAAGTATTTTCACTAAAGGTTGGCTTCTATCTAAGTGGAAAAGGAAGACGAGCAGTCACTCAAGCCGTTTGTCATTTTTGTAACACTGCACCTGTCACTAATGGTTGGCTTTCCATTTCCAATTTGTAATGATTTGAAAAACTCCCCAACTTTGGGTCATTCCATTTCCCAATGGAAAAGTCTATTTATTGTATGTAAAACCATTTGCAAAGGGTTGGGTGGTAATTTCTGGGAGACTGTGGGAGAGAAACTCAATTACTCATTGTATATTTTGACAGAGAATTAATGAAAGGTAGCGGCTCTGGTTCATGAGATTCAAGTGGTGCGAGTGTAGAAAATGTATTCTCTTTCTGTTTCATATGTATTTCGTTATGTTTCATAGTTTATTCATATTCATTTCTAGTGAGATTTTCTAAGTAAGATAAGGTAGAATTCATGTTTATTGCTCTGCCTGTGGGAAAGTTTCACGTTCTGTGTTCTTCTTCCGTTGAAAAGTATTCATGTATTTATGCCCTTTTCACCCTCCTAAACAATCTTTCCATTTCGCATTATTTCAAATTTAATTGCTAGACTTTCCACCTGTCTTGCCTCACGAAGTAATCTGTGCCTTTGTGTTAAATTATTTGCTCATTGCTGTTCGTTGGTCCCATACATCCCAGAAACTCAGTCATTTATCAAAAATTTCCTCTTGTTTTCATATTTATTTACCTTGCCTAAAATCAATATTCATTGTAATTCATCTTAGACCATATTGTTTTATTTATTCACTGAGCGTGACACGGAGAGAGCCCTCTCCTGTTTTGGTAGGGCTAGCTACCAGACTGAGCGTGGTTTGTAGTTACCATGAATTTTTCCTTCCTTCAGCCTAAGGTAGATTTAGGTGCTAACACAGTTAATTCATCATTTGTTGATCTTTAATCAGTACTTTATTTAACATTAAATAGTAACCATGCGAAGTAATAGTAGAATACACCATCACACATAAGCAACATGCATGAACACCAAGATTTAAGGTGGAAACCCAATGTGGGTGAAAACCACCTATTGTTGTCGTCTCTGTCTTCTTTTAATAATAAGAAAATATGTTTACAATATTTTATTGGTGTAGACTCATACCAGTATGCAGTCACCCACCTACAGAAGGCTACAACCTTCTCTCGTTCTCCAGCTTCTACTAGAAGGGAGATACAACCCCCTCGTTCTTGTACTAGCTTATATGTTTACTAATACATAGGTTTCGACCTACAGAAGGCTACAAACTTCATTCATTCTCCAACTGCTATTGGAAGGGAGCTCCAACCCCCTGATCAAATCACCAGCCAATACTAGTAGGAAGCTTCGACTTCCTCACTAAAGGCTTCAACCCTCAATATCCTCCAGGGACCACGTTTCATAATTTTTCACACTGGATACTCCTGGTACACAACACTACAATATGAAGGCCACGTTTCATAAAATTTTCACACTGGACCCATTAGTAACATTGAAGCTCAAAATTAATCACCACTACAATACAACCATAAAAAACATTTGCATCAACAATCACTGAAATCCAATCATCAATCTTTGATATAACTGAAACAATCAATCACTGAAACCTCTAAACCTCTGACACAACTGAATCAACCATTCATTCAAACTCAATTAAATTCAACCAATCAACTGGAACAGACAGATCACTATAACTAGTACATAGATCTGAACCCATAACACTGCATCAATAACCAGAACTAATTGTAACCTCAAAAGGCATGTGTTAGACTATATACGCTACTTAAATGAAGAAAACCTGTGTGTATATGCTACTTCCTTCAGCCCAACCTATGTATACATCTAAAGATTCTAAATCATAAAATCTCTGAATCACAAACTATACCAACCAGCAGCATACTAAACATCTGCTGTCAACTTATAGAACTTTACAAAGGCAGGCAACAGAAAACACTTCTTCTCACTTATACAATCAATCAAATATCAACCTCCTTATGCATTCAGATTTACATTCAGATCTAATAAGACTTCATTGACAGACAATAGTAAAATAGCAGCAACAATAAATCAGCAATACTGATCTAATAGATTAGTCATCTCTGAACATCAAGCCTTTCTTTTGTATATGCTACTTGAAAGAACAAAACCTGAGTGTATACGCTCTTTCACCAAAGTGAACCAGCGTATATATCTGCAAATACTTACTTATAACTTCGCTGTGATTCCCGACTTCAGACATACCCAAATCATTACATATAAAGGATAAAACATGTATTAGCAATCAGATCTAGCCCATCCATTATCAGATCACGTAATGATAAGTGATTATGATCCTGGTCCATCATTAGATCTCATCCATCATCAAACGCTCAGGTGCATATTTATTCTGGATCAAGTAAAGCATCAGAAACCCATAACATGCATATTTGCTTTTTATCTGACACTTCATAAGATATTCATTACTTGTGTACCTATCCCTTCGATCTTCTCCTCCTTATATAGGTTTAGGCCTTTCTCAATACCTTGGACCAAAACCTCGAACCAAAACCTTGATTTTCCATCCCATATGTGCTTTTTCTTCAGTGAAAGTGCGTGCATACGTATACGCTTCGTCTGTTCCATGAGCGCACGTGTATACGCTACTTGGACAAGGTGAACCAGCGTATACTTCTTAAACCATTCTCTTTCTTCAATTTCTTGATTTTGATCTGTTGTCCTTTGTTCCTTCATCCTATTATTTTGTACCATTACTTTGTTCCCTCTGAATAGACTTGTTATAATATGATTTTCCATATTACTTCTAAAATGATTCCTTTGAACTGCCCTACATTTTGTCACATTTGTGTATCTCTCTTGTAGATTCATCTAGTTACGTAGATTCATCTAGTTACCATATACAAGTGATTTGTTCTACTACAAGTGGGTTTCCATCAAGTACAACACATGCATCATAATGCCAACAAATATTTCTAGAGAAACCAACATCATTTGGCTCAGACTCTGAATTAGAGTCAGACAGGGAAACCCATGGCTCCTCCTCATCACGATATCCAATTGCAACTGTAGAAGTAGTAGCACTAGTAGGCACAACAACAACACACTGAGATAGACGAGTTATGTGCTTGCATCTTGGCTGAGTAGAGGAAGTTCCTAGATCTGGAGGACTTGGGGTTGGGCTTGGTACTAGTGTATTTGCATTTAATTGAACATTATGTTCAATTAATGCCTCCATTTTTAAATCCAAATCAAGACCAATATCCTCATCAAAATCAAACTCTATTGGATGACTCTCCACTACCCAATATGATGTTGGATCAATATCTTCCAACACAATGGGATCTGTATTAGGTCTTTTGTTCAGCAAGTGGTTGTGTCTTAGCTGGACCACTTGCTGGACAAAAGACCTAATACAGATCCCATTTTGTTCAGCAAGTGGTCCTTAGGAATAGTTCTTTACATGTTACAAGCATCACGACTTCCCTTAAGCAGTCTGGTACATCCGATCAATAGCTAGTGCCTCAGAACCCTACAGTTACCTTCCCAGTTGAGCCTTATCAATCCACCCCCTAGGACCTCCTTTGTTTGTAGGTGCCTCTCCTATGTTTCCACCAAAATTTGTTCCTCCAGGTCTCAACCATCCAGGAGCTATTCCACTGGGGCATTACCCTGCAGGCTAGATACCTTTCTTATTCCCCCCTCCGAGAGTATTTTTTGTCCCTATCATGGCCTTGCTGGTCCTTCCTAACATGACTTTGGGGATCCCAGTATGGTACATATATCCCCCTGCAACAATTCTGCCTAGTCAGTTAAGACCTTATCATGATTTGACCTCAGTTTAACTAGTCCCTACGACCCCTACCACTGCTTCAGTTACATCAAAACCTCAAAGGAACCCACTCCTATTGTGAAAGAATCTAGATAGGGGGGAAAGATAAGATGAAAGAACCTAAGGAAAAGGCTTCCCAAGCTCCTCCAGCCCCTAAGGCCCCAAAGTCGTTACCTCCATGTGCTTTGTGTAAAGTTGTTGGGCACGCCACCAATAATTGTCTCGAGCTTCCTCATCTCAAACCTTTGGTTCATGAAATGTTCCTTGGGTCAAATATCCCTGAAGTCCATGTTAAATTACCGAGTCCACCCAAGAAACTCAAAACATTACACATAAATCACCCGTGTTCCTTGTTTGATCATCATGGTCACTATTCCCATTGTTTCCCTTGTCTCAATGAATTTCATGATTGCCTTGAAGCACTTCGCGAATACGAGGCCACTCATAGTGGAACCCCTACTCCTCTACCCGTGGATTATGGCATCCCTAGTCAACTAGAACAGGGGGAATCTGGTCCCACCATTGTGATTCCTTCCCCTAATGTCAAGATGAATGACATCGCACGCCATATACTTTACATGTCGTCATCCTTGAGTTCCTCACATGAAAACCTTTCTGATGTTTCTGTGTGTGCTTCTATTGAACCTCTTTCGACAGAATCCCAGGTCTCAACATCCATAGATCCTTCATCGACCAGTTCATTATCTACCATTCAAGATGATGTGTATGTGAACCTTATTTCTCAAGTTGATGCACCAGGTAATGCTGCATCATCATGTAGTCAGTATTTCTCCCATCCACCCAACATCCAATTTAATGAGGACATCATGGAAGCTATGTCTACCCATGATTACCCTTGCACTTAGGAAAGGGGGCATATCTTGGAGGATTCTGAATTCCATTTGCTTCCTAATTCTCCCAATGTGCTCTACCTCAAGAAAATTTTCTCATAGCACATCCCTTTGATTTGTGTGTCTTTATCTGCCATGAAGTTAGGTAGATTGCATCATCTCATCCATTGTCTTTTGTACCTTTCAGATGGATCCATCATCCACACCATGTATCGGTCATGTCGACAATGCTAGTCACTTCTCCAGGATTCTAGATTGGTCCATTTTTACCTGCTTGCATATGTTAGTCCTTTCAAACAACGTGTGCATTGGATATGCCACCAATAATTAGGCCGAATATGATGCAGTGATAGGTTTGTTAGTCGATGCCCTTGCTCATTGCATCCTTCATCTTCATGTTCGTTTAGATTCCTTGCTACTTGTCATGCAATTGAATGGTGTGTATCATGTGCATAACCAAGTCCTATTTAGAAAATATCTACAAGTTAAGTTGTTTGTATGCAAATTTGAAATCATTACATTCAAGCATGTTCCTAGAGCCAAAAATCACTATGTAGATACCATTGCAAATAATATTCTAGATTGGAATTTATCACATGTATACTATAGAAGACAACCATTAAACATAATTGTTGGGACATGGTCTCCTGGGTCAGTTTTAGGGTTAAAACCCAAGTTTTGATGTAATTGTTGTAAATTATGTAAAGTCTCCACGATTTGTGGATGTGGACCCCATAGATGGTTAGGAGTCAAAGGGGTTTCAGCCCTTTGTTTATGTAAAAGTTGAGTCAGTTTTGATTTTATGTAAAAAGCTATAAGTAGGTGTTTCTTAGAGAGTCTAAGGCAAATATCTAATGTCATGATGGATAAGGAATGAAGTCTTGAAAGTCTTAGCGCAAAGAAGTGGGTCAGATAGGAGAGAAAGGCTCTGCAACTGAGTGTGAGAGGCCTAAGTAGAGTTTGTAGCTGAGTGCACGGACCCCTACAACTGAGTGTGCAAGGAAGTTTTGAGTCTGTATTTTGAACTGGAAATCAATAAAGAAGTTGTTTCTGGAGAAATATTGTGTATTGTTGTTTACTTTTGTTTATAACTTATGTCGTTAACGAATAATATGTTTATGAAATATTGATCTAATGATGCGTGATTCTATTGAATAACTATTAGATGATGTAAGAAAGCCTGTTTATATAATTACATGAAGACTTTGATGAGTTATCTAATTTTTATTATTAACACAAGCTTCTCTGTGTGACCCTAGTCTAGAATTGTTCTTTGATGCACGTAAGTGGATAAACAATTTGTTAAGGGTCCGCAAAGATTGATCGTGGATCTTCACAGAGGTCTGAAGGTTGTTTCAGTAGAGTTACAGTATCAAGCCCTAGGGTATTATCGATCTATCCCAAGGAAGATATCAGGTGCTAAAAGACATCGCACTTGTCTCTAAATGCAAAAGATTGGTTCTTGCATTCCCTCATATTACTTCGGGGGAGACTGTAGGCTGCACTACGTAGTTTATTTTCGAAAGGGCCAGTAGTGTAGGGATTTGTTGGTTGGCGCAACTAACTCTGAACCTAGGTTAGGACCCCTTAAGCCAACAAATGGTTCTGTTGCCAGGACCGGGATCTGCCTAAGGAGATATGTGATGTCGCACCACTAGAATCCGAGCAAGAAGGAAATTGAAAAGTGATTGGACTAAAAGATTCATGAATTTGCGACCCATAAAAATAGTAATCCATGCCTGTCAAAGGAGAAGTTGTTGGATAGATATTTGTATACAAAAATACATGAAATTTTCTTCTGCACCTTCGCGATCGAATTATATAAGTGGTTAGCTAAGTTGGCAGATGACCAAGGGAGGTGGAAGCTTGATGGTGCAATAGTGTGGACTCTAGAGTTACTGCGACGATTAGAAGCCTTTGAAGACAAAATCGCACAGTTTTCGATCACTGGCTTGTTCGAATTATAGGAGGATTTGTTACAGAATTTGCGGTTGATACCTCAATCAACTACAACACAGTGGAGCGATGATTTTTCAAGGGACCATGAGTTAAGTATTTAAGGTCTTTGAATATTTGGATTAAAATTCTCTTGTGTGAAAATGGGTCATGCCATTTCCTTGATGTTTGGAGCTATGCAAAGCGGAAAAATATTCATAGATCGAGAGAGATCAGGTCCTGAATATAGCCCAGTGATTGGACCTCCTTCGAGCGACGACGAGGGAGCGGTACAGGCCTCACCATAGAGTGTTGTTCAGCTGATAAGACAAGGTTTTCCATGGACACATCATCCATACACTCCACCTCCACCTCCACCTCCACTGCATACACTTTTTCCCACACCTCCACCACCGCCACTGCCATTCAACATGTTGATCACAATGAAGTTGCCAATTCTCAAAGGTATAGGGAGTGAAGACACATATTAGTACTGGTTTGTTGCAAATGTTGTGTGGAAAATGCAACAGATTATTGATGATAATATAAAGAAGGCACAGTTGGTTACCGCTCTACAATATTGCACGCTGACATGGTATATTAAGTATTGTTCTGATCATCCAGTGGCAATGCTAGCAAAGACTAAGGATGCTTTAAACAAAGAGTTTTGTAAGCCTAAGTTTGACTTGTAGTCAGTAGTTGGATTTAAGTAGATCACGATGAGGGTTGATGAGACTCCTTGGGATTTAGATCAAAGGCTGAAATGTGTGATTCAAGAAGCTAATATGCAGCTCACATATGGTCAGCGATGTGAGAAGTTCATAGCTTTGCTTCAGCCCGACCTGAGGATTGCTTTATCATAACATAAGATAGAAACTCAGGTAGAAGCCCTGGAAATCATTATGAGGTTTCATGCAACTCCTATTTAGGATGCGACCTTGGGGGTACAAAAAATCCATTCTCAATTACAGAGCCTATGCTTAGAATTGTAGAGCTTGAAGAAAGATAAGAAGGCTAAGCGAGAGGTGCATGCGGAATTCTGGTGTCTGAAATGTAAGAGTTAGGGGCATGATAAAGACCACTGTCCCGTATTTGTGAACCATATCATAGGAGGGGGACCAGCTCCCCTGAGGCCAGAAGCTCCAGCAGGATCAAGCATGGGGGCTATGCTATGGTGTGTTATGTTTTAGGTGGTTGGAAAGCACACAACAAATAATTTTCAATTGCTCCAAAAGTTCATTCAGACACCATAATAGTTGTTTTGCGAATTCTGCAAATCAATGGGTCATGATGAGCTCCACTGTTGCAATTATGAGTTGATGATGGAAAGAACACCTACCTACCGAATGCAAGCAAAAACTTGACCTCCACAGCAGGGCATCGGAGGAGCACGCAGAGGATATCAGGGACGAGGATGAGGCTGAGGAGGAGGAGGACCTAGTAAAGGTCGATGTCAGGTTATTTGTTACAATTATGGAACACCAGGGCACTACACGTAGGAGTGTTAGAATTAGTCACTCTTGTCATGTCAATACTGCAACCAGTTTGACCACACTATAGAAGAATTCCTAATGTTGATAGCCAAGATGCAGGAGAAAAAGGTGTAACCTCAACAACCCACGCAGGATTTACAGATGATGATAGTGGAGCCCTGCGAGGAGGATCAAAGTGTGAATATAGTGCTGAGAAGTGAGATAACAACTTGTGATGATAAAGGGAAACAACTTGAAGAAGATGGATGGGTCCGCAAGGCTCCAGAAAAGGAAGTTGGTTTTGATATGGCGTGCGTTAAGGAAAATTTTTATGGAAGCCAAGAAAATATTCATTGAGGCCTCCGCCTCAAGAAGTCAGAACAAAGTGCAAGAACCCAGCATGCCCATAGAAGTTGATCCCTTTGTGCTTACCATGTTCTTGGAGACCTGTATGAAGTTGTTGCACGATAGAAAAGATGTGAAAGGCTTGTAGGAGTTAACAAAAAAATGTTCCTGCAAAGAAAACGCCCCTAATGGACACCCCGTAGTTATAAAAATTGGCAAACACAAGGCAAGAATAGGGCGCGAGATGAGGCTCATCGTGCAGATAGGAGATTATGATATGGACTAGGTTATCTTGGACCTGTGGTTCGATGCGAACATTTTGCCAAAACAAGCATGGGAAAGAATGGGGAGACCTACACTACAATGGTCTCTGATCCAGCTTAGAATGACAAACCAGCAGAAGGTCATCCCTATGGGACGATTACATGGAGTAATAGTGGATATAGAAGGTGTGAGTGTGATGGTTGATTTTGAAGTGATAGATATCGTTGATGACAGTAATCAATACCCCGCGCTCCTCGGAATTGATTGGGACATTGACATGAATGGAGTCATCAACTTGAAGAAGAGGACAATATCATTTGAAAAGAAATTGCTTTGAGTTGTAGTGTTGTTGGACCCTGCCGAAGGGGCGCGCTACACTGAACCGGTCCGCGATTATGAAGAAAGTGAGGATGACTTAGATAAGATCTACAAAATAATAGCGTGAGATCAAGACTGGATCAATCCAACAGTAGATGGACCGGCTGCATGGGACCGGGAGAGTTTTGACACCTCTGACTCAGATGAAGAATTGGATCATTGGTAGAATTGGTTGCATGAAGTATCTACACTGGGTTGCAACATGATGAAAAAATTGCTACACTATGTTTTGTCGGAGGTAAGTAACTTACCTTATTATGATGGTTTAACTAATGTGGATAATTTTTTGGATGACTTTGAATGTGAGGTCCTCGAGCATCACTGCTTCCAAGCATTAGACTTGGCACTGCACGCTACCCCTGCACGATGGTGGGGTATGCACAAGGATATCTTTTATGGATGGTGGGACTATAGAAGAATGATGAGGTTACAATTTGGGTGACCTAACCTTCGATTGACTAAGAAATATGATGGGAGGGATGATCTGCATGATCACGTAGCGAAGTGGAATAAATATTATGGAACAGAGCTGCGGCTAGAGTGGGTACACTTGTTTTTCCATACTTTAGAAAAAATCCTCATGAATTGGTATTTGGAGATGGAGCTCCACCATGGCATCGCGAAGTAGGAAATATTAAGAGAAGGATTATTATTGACCTTCACTTTTGAAGATGGTTTCGAGAGAATTGATGAAGTTCTACAAGAGATTAAGGCAGTTATCTTCAGAACACCACAAGAAGCTCTAGAATGGGTCCAGCCAGATTAGGGCACCAAACTATTCCATGCGTTGGAATGTTATAATGTGACCGTTGAGGAGGAGGATGGAGATCCAATAAATATCAATATTCCAGAGGCAAAAGAACATCACGAAGTTGAGGGCCCACAAATAGACAATCCGAACATCACCATGCCATTGAAAACCAAGCAAGTAAACATTGGGACTGAAGCAGAACTGAAGTTTGCAAAATTTGGGGATTATTAGGATGACGCTACTATGGGTAAGGTTGCTGAGTTACTTCACGAATATCAAGATCTGTTCCGTACTATGTTTTGGCCTTGAAGGGCATAATAGGAGACTTGGGTGTTATGAAAATCACTCTGAAAATGGACATGAAGCCTGTTAAGAAGAGGTCATATCACTGAATCCTAAGTATAAGGAAAAGGTTTGCTTGGAGTTGGATAAGATGATGGAAGTAGGCATCATAGAATCAGTAGAAGAATCTGATTAGGTGAGTCCAATGGTGGTTCAGGAGAATTCTCATAAGGGTGAGATAAGGATTTGTATAGATCTAAGGAAGCTTGATGATGCCTGTGTCCATGATCCATTTTTGACATTGTTTACCGATGAGGTATTAGTCAATGTTGGAGGGTAGGAGGCCTACTCGTTCACTGATGGGTTTTTGTGATACCATCAAATTAAGATTGCGCTTGAGATAGAAGAAAAATGACCTACGTGACGTAATGGGGTTATTTTCAATACACTGTAATGCTGTTTGGACTCAAGAATGCGCCTGCGATATTTTCTCACTTAGTCATTGCAACATTTAAGGAGTTTATTCATATGTTCTTGGAAGTATACTTTGACTATTGGATAGTGTTTGGATTAGTGAAGCGCCATGTAGCAAGTTTGTGCTTGATGTTGGATACGTGTCGCATATACTAGATCACGTGGAATCTGAAGAAATGCATATTCTGTGTTCCCTTTGGAATCCTACTGGGTCATGTGGTGTGTAAGAAAGGGTTGATGGTGGACCCAACCAATATTGTAGTGATAGTGAATCTATAGGCCCCAAGGAACATAAAGTAGTTGTGCATGACATTGGGACATACAAATATTATAGAAAATTTATTTAAGCATATGCTCAGATTACTGTGCCTATGGAGAAATTGCTGAAGAAGGATACCACATTTTGTTGGGATGAAGAATGTCAACACAATTTTGATGTATTGAAAGAAAATATGGTCACCGCGCCAATCTTGGTCTTCCCCGATTGGAAGAAGGAATTCCATGTACATGTCGACACCTCTTGCATTGTGTTGGGTGTAGTATTAACACCGGCTGGTGAGGGAGAAATTAACCACCCTATAGCCTTCACGATTAGGAAATTATCGAAGGCCAAGAAGAATTAATCAATGACAGGGTGCGAAGGATTGGCCATGGTGTATGTGGTATAGAAGTTCTGACACTATTTGTTGGGAGGGCACTTCAAGATGTACACGGATCATTCTGCCTTGAAATACCTGGCTAATAAGTTTTTGTTGGGGGGGAAGACCTGCCGATGGTTACTGCTATTTTAGGAGTATGAATTTGAGGTCATTATGAAGTTAGGAAGGTTGAATGTAGGACCTAGCCATCTGTCACGAATAGAAACAGGAGAGGAGCCTAGTAATTTGGAGGAAGGGTTGCCAGATGCATAGCTCTTTGTGGTGAGTGTAGCAACCAATCATTTTTCCGATATTATTCACTTTTTGACTACAGGGATGGCACCAGAAGGGTATACAAGTCAACAAAAGAAGGAACTAGTAGCACACGCGGAATACTTTTCAGTAATTACAGGACATATGTATAAGATGGGTGTAGATGAGATAATGCGAAGGTATGTGGCCGAATTTGAGAGAAATAACATTCTTGCTGAAGCTCATGGAGGGGTTGCAGGAGTACATTATGTAGGAAAGGAAACTACGAAAAAGGTTTTACGTGTAGTTCTATGGTGGAAAACACTGCATAAGGATTATAAAGTGTATTGTAAGTCTTGTGATGTGTGTCAGAGAATGAGAAAACCATCGTGAAGGAATGAATTTCCCTTACAACCTCAAGTATCATTGCAGCCATTTGAAAAATGGGCAATTGATTTTGTTGGGCCAATTCAACCCCCAAGGAAGAAGACAGGTGCGTGCTACATCATCACTGTGACAGAGTATCTAACCAGATGGGAAGAGGCACAACTAGTTAAGGATTGCACAAGGGCTACAACAACAAAGTTTTTGTTTGAGTATGTGTTAACCAGATTTGGCTACCCAAAAGTATTGATGAGTGACCGAGGTACACATTTTATAAACGAGACAATTAGCATGCTAATGAAATAATTCTAGGTGTACCATCAGAAGAGTACATTGTATCGCCCATAGGAATATGGAACTGTTGAGGCCTTTAACAAGGTTTTGGAGAACATGCTAAAGAAGGTTTGCAATGCACAACGAAATGACTGGGATGTGTGCGTACCTATAGTACTATGGGTTTATAGGACTACTTGCAAGAACCTGATAGGACAAACACCATTCAGATTAGTCTATGGTGTAGAAGTTATGATTCCAATGGAGTAGATCATGCCTAGTCTGCACATATTAGCTCTCACTAGTATGGAAGATTGCGAATCCTTGGAGGAATGGCTTACACAGCTGATGGAGCTAGAAGAGAACCGATTCTTGGTTGGACTCCATGAGCAAGTACAGAAGGAACATGAAAAATCCTGGTACGATCGTCACATCAAGCTTTTCACATTCAAGGTAAATGATCTTGTCTTATTATACGATAGTAAGTTCACTAAGTTTTTGGGGAAATTTTAGTGGCATTGGATAGGGCCATTTATTATCAAAGAAATTACAGATGGAGGAATAGTTCAACTCGTGAAGCTGAATGGAGAGCCTTTTCTAGGAAGAGTGAATGGAAGTGCTTGAAGTTATATACAGGGCATCCTACTTAATGACTATATGGCGACAGGATAGTCTTAGTGCTCAAGGCAATTGCAAGGGAGCGCGGGACCATAAAATACACTGCTAGGATTGGAGGACTATGTGGTAGGTGGGATACACGGAATATGATGCAGATACAACCTATGAAGCTGCACGAAGGAAGATGTGCTATAGAGGGAGGTACCATGCAACATAGTAGAAAAGTGATAGTTGAAGTCACTATTCATGATTTGACAGCCAGAAGATGGTTAAGAGGAGCAGGCTGGCAGCATTTAAGGCCAAAATATTTGAAGATCTACCACCAAAACAACATTAATGGTCGAAATTTGGGGGAACAATTGGATTTAAATTAAAAAACCCCTATAAATTATGCATGTTAGTCCAACAAAGAACACTTTGCATGCTTAGAGTTTTTGTTGAGTTGTGTTGTGTATCATCTATGAACCACTCGTATTGGGAGGATCTAGTCATGAGCCCTGCATTTGCTAAGTTATCTGAGTTGAATCATAAATTCATCCTTGAAAAGATGTTAGGACCAAGCCCTATAGAGACTATGAGTACTGTTGGTGATGTTTCTTTTGAAGGAGATGCTCTAGAAGTGGTGAGTATGGAAGCTCTGAATTTTGTGCCTATGGTGCCAAGTCACCTAGGCTAAAGCCTACCCCTGGTAGAGAAACACAAAAACTGAAGAAAATTAAACAGAAAAGGCCTGTGCCAATGGCGAATCATACAAGAAGCACTCTGCGACACAAAAACAAAAGAAAGACAAGAAGCTTGAGAAGGTCGTTGATCTGGAGGCGGAGGAAGAACATGGCATAGAAGACATCGATGCTGAGCGAGTGGAGCTCATCACAAAGATGCCTGACTATATACCTCCACACAAGGGGAAGGTGAAGGTTACCAAGGACCTAGAATCAAATAAATTTTCTATTTCTACACCCCTACTGCCTGAGCAAGTTCCCTTTGAAGGTCCATGGCTTGTGTGGATCCCAATGCTGAAGATGGAATATTGACCTCGTAGATCATGCTTGTTTTCCTCACTTAGCAACAAATAACTATATGAAGTAACTCTACTACGCAGAATCGGGTGTTACCATGCTAGAGATGGTGGAATGGATCCACGGTGTGGATAATTCGAGATTGTTGAATCTGTTGTGGGTGCCCCATTATCACTGCACCTCTATCAACACAATTTGTGTGTGCCAACTGCTCACTTTGGTGCACGATGGGTGCTTATGGCTAGTAGGGCCTATCCCCATCACAAATATGATGATTCACAAGATCACACACTTGCCATACAAGGGATTGAATTTGTCCAACGAGTTTGGCGAAAAGATAGGAGAAAATAATTTGGCAGAAAGAATGAAGAAGGAATTTGACCTTGTAAAGAAGGCATGAGGATACTCAATCACCTCCATAAATGATCCTGCAATGAAAATTTCCATGTAGATCTCAGTGGGGAAGGTAATGAGAAAGTGTCGCACAGACAAAGTTTTGATGCCTGTGGTCTCCCTTGCTACATAATGCGCGAAGGGTGTGTATTTCAACTGGTCCAAGTGCCAGGAATTCCTTGTGAATTTCCAGGAGGCCCAGGATGAGACCAAGTCATTCCATTATGCTCAATTACTACTCTCCATTGTTTTGGTTATGTGCGAGATGTCGAAGGATAGCCAATTTCCTCCACTGGAAGAAGGATTACCAAAGGCAACATAGTTTTCCTCCCCGTGGGCTACAAAGGACCCCGTGCGGGTCAGCAAAACAAAAATCCTCTGGGTTCTGATGGAATCAAGCCTCCGCATGGCCATCAATCAGCACCCAAGGTTGTCCCCAACCTTGTACACACAATTGTCAGCCTATGCAACGTCCAATGCTAGCTTCCACTGAGTATACATTCAGGTGTGGAAGAATCCATAATAGAAATGGCATGACTTGCCATATTTGGTAAGAGAGACAGACGTAAAGGAGGTGATCAAGTGAGGGCCAATAGAGTAGTGTGCCCCCTTAAACTTAGATGTCAGAACCAATAAGGGCGTAGGAAATTTGGCAGCACAAAAAAGAAAGGAAGTAGCCAAGCAAGCTGCACAAAACGTGGTCATGAAGAGGAAGAAGGAAGCTGTAGAGAAGGCTCATATGGATAAAGAGCGTGTTGCTAAGGAGTAGGCTGAACAACAACAACGTGAATCAGAAAGAAGTGGTAAATTCCCTACACCCGAGACCGAGGAGGAAGAATAGTCCGAACAAGGCCACAGAGGAGATGAAGGGTAGAGCACCCCGTTTCATCTAAAGAAGTGCGGACAAGAGCAACGGGAAGGTTCCCAGAAAAAGAAAAAATCGGAAAATTCATAGGGTGATCCCATGGTATTGATGGAGGAAAATCTCAATGAGAGCGGAGATAAAATACATGACACTACAATTGAAGTGCTGCACCAGTTCGAGTAGCAGTATATGCAAACGTTGGGGAGAGTCGAAAGGATCTATGTGAGCTGCAAATCCAGGCTAATAGGATATAGGTGGGAACAGGACAAATGAATGAAACACAAGTGAGCTTGGCCTTGGGCAAGAGTCAAGTAGCGGAATTGGTAAGGACCCTTGAGCTTTGCACTGTTGCATTACCGAAAGGGTCCCTACGTGCAGAATCAGCTAATGATCACATCATCTTAAGCACTCTTAAGAACATCGAGCTGAACATCGCAACGGTCCCCAATGAGATTCTTCATGCATTGCATGGAGGGGTAATAGAGGAACTAAGAGCTCGAGAGCAGCATACCCTCAATCTCATCAACAAATACAGGGTGAACAATGACTAGATCTTCACCAGAAAGACACATGCCTTGAAAGAAAGGGAGACGTTGCAGACACAAAGTTCACGAATAGAGTCTGCAATTGCAGAGGCATGCAGAACAATGCTTGAGCTTCACATTCCCAAGGACGCATAACCAAAAGTGAAGATCAAAAAGTTAGCCACTAGTGTGCGCGAGGAAAACGCAGAGGTTGGCTAAGTTCAATTCCAACTCAACATGAAAATAACTGATTTACAGTTAAATTTGTAGTCCACGACTCCGCTCGAGGTCAGGGAGTAGTGCGAAACTGCCATAAAAGAAGGGATGGCCACCTTGGATGCCGCAGTCGCTAACTATTCGATATTATTTGAGCAAGAAATGGAGTTGGTGACGAATCTACAGGAAGACCCAAACCTGTAGATATTGAATGTAGAAATTTTGAATAATTTAACACATATTCAACAGAGATTATCCTGATCATGTACTATTGAGGAAAACATACACAATACATAAGCTCCTCTACGTTGATCATCAATATAGCAGCATCAATAACAATAAGACATCAAGAGCATTCACACATTAACACAGTATGTATCCCGGGGAAAGCATCTCGCTAAAAACCCCAACTATCTATATATTAATGATTGAGTCATGTAAAATTACAAAGTACAATGCTTATCACAAGCAATCCAGTACCAGCTCCACCTGTTACACACAATACAGCTCAGATCTGAATCAATCACTGGCTCAAATCTCTTCCGCTGCTTGCCTGCCTCTTCTGCTCAATACCTGCACAAGAACCGGTGATAATTCCAAGGCAGCCACGTCTTTCCTTGGCTAAATCACGTGAGAACAAGCTACAATGTGTGCAAACTCATTGGCATACTCAATCCCCTGATTTGTGCAAGATCTGGTGCACAACTATAGTCACAACTGATAGCAATCTGATTCTCTAACACCTGTCCCTGCTGAACTGAACATGCACTGACATGCAACTGAGTTAACTGATGTATTCATTAGTTGTATTATGAGTTAATAACTTGTGAATTAATTAATAACTAATTCACCCAACTCATCTCTAGTCTATTCGCCAGTTAGACTAAATACAACCAGTTTAACAAAGCTAAACTGAACACAACTCCATCAACTGCACCTCCAGTCCACTAAACTCAACTCACTTTAGTTCTAACTGAAGTCCTGTATGCAAATATTAGTTATCCCATAGGAACCACGTATTTCCTTCTGGAATTGCATGTGCCACATCCGTAGCTCGAACTGAAGTGCTCCAAGAGAATAAGACAAAGTTTATAGTCCAAATATTATTGTGAGATAATAATATTTGACTTTTCTATTTTTGACAGCCAGTCTAAAAATAGACTTGATCACTCACACTGTGATCACTCACATTTTCATCAAAAATAGAAGTCCATCTATTTTTCCAACTTGATCAATCATCCATAAACAGCAACCTGCAATCCATAGACATGATCCATATGTCTAAAAATAGACATAGTCTAAAATAGACTTGCGCCAAAAATAGCCTGTGGGCCCACTTAGTGAAGGCGACTCTTTTCCACTAAGCTCCATCTTCTTGTTGCATTCTCAACAAGCATTTCTTGTTGCACACTTTTCAACACTCCCTCTCAACAAGAAAGGCTTCCTCTCAAATCCGATCCTGTAACTCTCGAATGTTCTGCATGCAACACATCTGCCCGGTCCACTTTGCTCCAACAACACTTGGAACAAAAAAACACTCCCAACTGACCACTTTGTTGGGCTAGGAACATACTCTGATGTTGAACCTCTACTTGCTGCTGACAAGTGCTCCCTCTCTGACATCTGCCTACTGCAACATCTTCATGCATCTCGCACCATTTCACACCTCTCTATGCCACCTAGCACTGTGCAAAACACTTGTGTCTCTCGCATTGCTGCAGCCTGTATGCTATGCGCTGTCCTGTTCCCTACACTATTGCTCTCTCTGCTGCTCCATCTGCATCTGTCTCTACCCAATCAGTTAGTTCCTACTACTCCACATTGGGGCTCTTGTAGCAAGGTCTCATCCAAGAGGTTGGGTACCTCAAGGATCGTGCCCCTCCTCCTTGGGACAATCACTCTATATCGCCCCACCTCCTACTTGGAGGTATGGCTGCATGTGATCCCTCAGCCCACCTGGCTCGAAGTTTCCCCCTAGTGGAGGTCTCTACATGAGTAGATGTCTCTACTCAATCTCCTCTCAGCTTCCCCTGTTGTGGATGCTCCACAACCTCCTAAAGCTGCTGCATCAATCGTGGCTCCTCCACAATTGTCTGAGACTTCTTCTGGCTCTGCATGTTGAGAGGTAATATACCCTCCCTCTCAACCACCAAGTCTTCATCTGTTGCCTTGCTACTCAAGGCTTTGCATGCATCTTGAACCTTAAGAGCATACAGGTTCTTGACTCGTGAACCAATCTGCTTCACCTGTCTAGTGATGATGTGTCTAAGG